>PVKZ01001256.1:0-5000 GCA_004027375.1 Macroglossus sobrinus
GACAGTAGCACTGAATACTTGTTAAGGTCGCTCCTGTGGACCTGTGTCCTTGTACAGGATCTTAGGTCCTCAATGAAGAATGTATGGCCATGTATTCTGAAGACCACCAGCCTAGATCTGGGAGGGCCGTAGTGCTCTCTGAACATGTGGCACTGGGGGGACAGGCTCCTCTGTGCTGAGACAGGTCAGTGTCTGACTGACTGGGAGGTCGTCTGGGCACTCAAGATTGAGGTGCTATGAGTGAGAGGGAACCTACCATCAAGCCCCACAGTTATTGTTCCCATCAGAGAAGAAAAAAATTCTTCCCAAACCACATATCCTTCCATTTATTACAGGAAATTCAGCTCCATTATAATCTTACAGGACCATCATCATGTAAGTAAGTTCCTTCAGCAAGTCTTTCAGAGTAGGTCCGCTGGAAATAAACTCTCTTAGTTTTCCCCATCTAAAATTATCTTTTATCTTTATTCCTAAAAAGTTTTTTTTTTTTGCTAGATATAAAAATGTGAGTTGATAATTCTTTTAGCACTTTACAAACATTGTTCCTTTCCTTCTGACCTTCATGGTATCTTATAAGAAATATATCATTTGAATCCTTCCCTCTTATAATATATTGTTTTTCTCTGTCACCTTTCGAAAATTTATCTTTGTCTTATTTCCAACAGTCTGACTACAACATGTCTAGGAGTAGATTTCTTCGGGTTTATCCTGTTTTGGATTCAGTGAGCTTTTTTAATCTGCAATTTTATGTTTTTTGCCAAACTTGGGAAGTCTTCACATTTCTACAAATGTTTTTTTCAGCCTGGTGCTCCTCTTCTTTGGGAATGACATGACTGTCAGACTTTCTGTTGTCCCACAAGGCCCCTGACATTCTGTTTTCAACTCCCGGTCTTTTTTTCTTTTTCAGATTAGGTAATTTCTATTGATCTACTTCAAGATAACTAACTCTTTGCTCTGTTGTCTCCATTCTGTTATTGAGTTCACCCAGTGAGTTTTTAATTTTGATTAGTATATCTATTGTTTCTGATATATCTATTTGGCTCTTCTTTACATTTCTCTTCTTTGATGAGATTTTTTCCCCATTAATTTCAAAAATATTCACCATTTTTTATTAAAATATTTATGTAATAGCTGCTTTACAGTCTTTGTCATATAATTCTAACAATAGTATCATCTCAGCATTGACGTCTTTTGATTTTTTTTTCCCCATGCAAGTTCAGATTTTCCTGGTTCTTCTTATACCAGTAATTTTGGATTGTATCTGGGCCTTTTGAACAGTATGAGTCTATGGGTCTTGTTTAAATCCTATTTAAAAAGCTGATGTTTTTGTTTTAGTAGGCAAGTAACTTCATTAGGTTTGGGGTGTGAGTTCCAACCTATTCTCTGTGGGCTGTGACTCTGATGTCAGCGTCAGCTCAAAACTGTTGCAGTGCTTTTTGACTGTCTTGTGTGTATACCACCTAGTAGTCCATATGGGTCTTGGGTGATGGTCTTTTCCTTCAGTTCCCAAAGTCTTTGGTACACTGATTAGGCTCAGGTCCTTTCCTTCCATATTGGGGTATAAGCCCAGGAGGCCATTTCTGTCTGTGATCTCCTATCTTTCCGTTGCCTGCCGCTAACTCTTGTTTTCGGTCCTCTAGTCAGAAAGCTGGGCCTTTAGTTACCTACTCACCTACCTACCCATCTACCTACTTACGAGAGACAGAGAGAGAGAGACAGACAGACACACACACACACACACACACACACACAGACACACACACACAGAGGGGCAGATAGTTTTCCCTTCCTTGGAATTTTGGCTCTTGGTGACGCCCTCTGCAGCTTCTGTTGTCACCCTTAGATCCCTCGGGGGATAAGGTATGAGAGAAAAAAGAAAAAGAAAAAACTTGGGGGATTTCCACATTCTCTCTGGGTATCAGGAGTTCCTTTTGTTCTTTTTACTTCTCCAATCTATGTTCACAACTTTAAGATCTGGATCAAAATATATATCATCTAAAAAAAATCTTACTTTACTAACTCTGTTTTACGCTATCTCCTCAGCACTGATTTATTAATTCTACAATATGTTGTTAAAATTTTTTGTTTTGCTTTGAATATCTATGCTTCGTTCCTCATGCTGAAGTTGTATAAGGGCTTCAAAACCCTTTTCATTTTGCACATCCCAGACAAGCATCCTGAAGACAGACAATATTCCACAAATTTATTCAGTTGGCAGAGGTTCCATTCAGTCTTTGTAAAAATAAGAATTTCTTTTGCACATGAGGAGGATGAGGACAGAACTCTAATGTAGGAAGAAAATAAGGTGCTAATTAATCATCAAGATAAAAGAAGGTACAGCTGGTTCCACTATAATGCTTACTTTGAATATGAGAATTTATACTAGTGTCATTGCTATATCAGGGAACGATTTGAACATAATGTGAAATTTATGTTTGCTTCTGCAGCATTTGGTCTGTAAGAAATACTAAGTGAATGCAGAAAACTATACCCAGTTGCACCAAGTCACATAGGAATACATAAAATGCACACATTCCTCACACGCTGACCAGCTATCTAAGTTCTCTGAGTGTCATATGAGCTACACTCACTCACATCTGGTGTTCGTTTCAACTTTCCTTCCAATTTCAGATAACATTCCTTCCACCACCCCACCATGATTCACAAGATGCGAGCGACCCTTCTGAGATCCACTTCCTCAAGTAAACTTCATGTCTTTTTCAAGGTAAAGTGCCATATTTATTGTAGTATTTATATAT
Source organism: Macroglossus sobrinus (assembly GCA_004027375.1). Lineage (NCBI taxonomy): Eukaryota > Metazoa > Chordata > Mammalia > Chiroptera > Pteropodidae > Macroglossus > Macroglossus sobrinus. The sequence goes on from PVKZ01001256.1 coordinate 2,760, forward strand.
TTCTTAGCTATTTGAGATGTGTAAAATTATGCTGTTTTCCTTAGATCCTACATTCTTGTTTATGTGGCACTGATAAAGTTTTCATGTGTTGTGCTCCAAACCCCCGTGTTTTCCCCATAAACCATTTGGATGTTATTATGTGATTTTATATAACCTGCTCATTTTTAGAAACACACGCATTACATTATAGGAGAACTGAGCGTAAATGGAGAGTAGGAATGGGAAAAATGGTGGAAAGACAAAGTATAAGGATTAAAAACAAGGAACAGGATATGAAGCACACTCCCACTACTTTAATTTCAAGACCTGCCTGAGAAGATTTTCTTTGACCTATTACCATCCAAAAATAAGAACGCGGCCTGACACCACTAAACTGGGGTCTGGTAGCTAATCAAATTGTAGACTAGTTCGCTCTCAAGATTCGACTTCAATTTAATGGTTCAAAGTAGAAGTGACATAGCTTCCTGAGACTGGTCTCCCTAACCAAAGCATCACCTAAATAGACTGAATAGGAAGAGTATGAAAAGGCATCAAATTCTCTAGCTTCTAAGTAGAGGCACTGGGAAGAGATGCGAAAGAATGTCTGGTTTCCCCATCTCCACCTATTTTTATCCTATTCATCTTTCCAGTGCTAGCTCACATCTTACCTTTGCTATGTAATAACTCTCATCTTTTGCTTCCCTAACCACTAAAGTACACATTTATGCTAAAAATTAGTACAGGCATGCCTTGTTTCATTGTATTTCACTTTACTGCACTTCACAGGTGTTGCATTTTTCATGAACTGAAGGCAAGACCCTTCACCAGCAAAAAAATTACAACTTGCTTTACTGCGGTGGTCTGGAACTGAGCCCGCAACATCTCCGAGGTGTGCCTGTATAGCAGTTATTTATTTCTCATCACCCCTTAGACACACCTGCATATGGATGAACACACACCCATCTGAGACTGGTTCATTCAAGCTTCGATTCTCATGACTTTCAAGGATCTCTCCATGTGTGTATGTGTGGGGAAGGGTGTCTCTAGTCCAGAAATTTTTCCTTGTCACTAGACTGTGAGCTTAAAGTCCAGCATGTGTCTTCCCCCCCCCCCAAAAAAAAGCTTATTAAGACCAAGGACATGTCTATGGCATGTGGGGCCCACAAGATCTTTTGTGTCTCTTGTACAGCAAGCAGTAGACCATTAAGTCTATGATTAGGAAAACACGGTGATTTGGGTAAGGAGTCTATGTACTTATTTACCTTGAAATTACTTATTTTTAGGTGAGTGAGTAAATGTATTAGAATTCAGTTCAGAATTAAAACACTACAGGAAGGAATTCCTCTACCATTCATCCTATATATTAACATGGGGGGAAAGATCTGACTAACAAATCCTATCAGTTTTGACTTTAAAATGCATCTAGAATCTAACCACTTCTCACAAGTTCCCCTGTTACCCTTTCAGTTTATCTGCCATCTTCTTTTGCCTGGATTATAGCAGTCAAAGCAGGCCCTCCTCTGCTCAGAACTCCCCAGTAGTTCCTCATTCCCTCCAGAAGTCAAAATCCTTACAATGTTCCACATGGCCCCCCATGGTCTGTCTCCTGACCCTGCCCCATCTCTCTCACCTTACCTCTTACCTACTCTTCCCACCATTCACTCATCCCTTGCCAGACCAGCCTCCTTGCTATTCCTCAAATATGTGAGCACCCTCCTACCTCAGGCTCTTTACACTTGCTGTTCCTTGTGCCTGACATGCTTTTCCTCCACATATGTACAAGGCTCATTGCCTCACATCCTTTTCTCAATTTCAAGAACTTCGCTAACCACCCTATATAAATTAGCAACCTCCATTTGCATCAGTCCATTTCCTCCTTACACGGTTGCTTTTTTCTATACAGTACTTGTCACCATCTGCCATGTCATATAGCTATAGTTTATTATTTGTCTTCCCATAATTGGAATGTAAGCAAGTTCCATGAGGACAGGAACCTAGTGTAGTGCCTTGCTGTATCCCTAGTGTCCGGAATAATGTTGGACCAGAGTAGGTGTTCAACACCTTTTTGTTGAATGAATTTGGAGTATATAACAAGCGACATTATTTATAGCCATGACTTAAAAGCATAAAATGATCTCTGCTTGGCATTCCAAGAGACATATCCCATGTCAAGGTTATCACCAAGGTTATATGTCTGAAGGAGAAAATCACACAAAAATTATCAAGGCTATACGAAAAGACTCAGAAACCTTATTCTGTAAT
>PVKZ01001256.1:10000-52500 GCA_004027375.1 Macroglossus sobrinus
GGCTGGGCACAGAGCAGAATCAGGATCCAAAAACCCACAATGGGATAGTGATGGGCTGAGCGCAGCAACAAGGGGAGATTTCACAGGGTTCAGTGGAAGGTCTCTTTCTCAGTGCTGGTTAGCCTGCGATAAATATCTAGTCTACTCTTTCTCTTCAGTAACAACAACAACAACAACAACAACAACAACAACAACAACAACAACAAAAATCCTATTCTGTCCATGTGAGTAATTTCTGGCCCATGAAATGTAAGCAGGAGTATTGGGTGAAACTTCTAGGAAGGCTGCTCAAAGAACTGACTTGGCTGGGAAGCACATCCATTCAACTCTTCAGCTTTTTCTCTGTATTACAGCCTCTGATGGCTTGAAGGAGTTTGTGCAGCCACCTTGGACCACACTGTGACCTTGAGGGTGGAAGCTTAGCACCACTGATGATGGAGAATGGCAGGAGAAGCCTGTGCCCTTGATGACACTGTAGAGGCACTACAACAATTCTGAACAGCCCACAATTGGATCTGTCATACGATACAAAATTAAAATTAACGTTTCTTGGATAGTGAATTAGATGTCTATTCTATTTAAGCTACTGTTACTTTTGGTATCCATTTCCTTCAGCTCAGTACAATTCCTAATGGTTACGGGCTGAATTGTATCCCTAAGAAGGTAGGTTGAAGTCCTAACTCCCAGTATCTGTGAATATGGCCTTATTTGTAAACAGAAAGTTGGCAGATAAAATCAGGTTAACATGAGATCATGTGGGATAAGGTTGGGCCCCTGATCCAATATGACTGGTATCCTAAGAAAAAAAGATATGAAGACACATGGAGAAGATGGCCATGTGACGACAGACACAGGATCACAGTGATGCATCTACAGGGCAAGGAATATCAAAGATTACCAGACACTAGAAAAAGAGGCAAGGAAGGATTTTCCCTGACAGGTTTCAGAGGGAGAATGTCCTGCCAATATCTGGATTTGAGACTTCTAGTTAGCTTCCAGAGCTGTGGAACAATAAATTTCTGTTGTTTTAAGGCACCCGGCTTATGATACTTAGGTCTAAATAAATCATTTGGGTCTCAAAAAACCTGAAAAAGCATGGCCCAGAGGTTGTTGCATGTGCAAAAAAAATCATTATGTGTTTCAGCACACAGAAGGCTCAAAATGAACCAACACTGTGAATATGGATGCCAAGAAAGGTAATATAACCCAAAATAGACTTCATAGAAATTTACTACCTAGAAAAATTGGCAGGGGCAAGTTTATTCTGCTCCGTATTAGTGCTAGTGAGACCACTTGAAGTGCTGCCTGCAGCTCTGGGCTTCTCACTATCAGGACAGAAACGCCAGACTGTGATCATTATTCTGAAAGCAGAGCACTAGAGAAATGGTTGAAGATCTCAAAATATTGGGACTAGCAGGGGAAAGCTCAGGAAGACAGCTACTTTCAAATAACCAAAAGGCTCTCATAAAACGGGCAGAGAGTAGGTGCTGAAGAAGTGCTAAGTGAAGGCAGGAACAGAGGATTGGAGCAGTCCATTCAGCTGAATTAGGACCAATGAGCAAGCCACAGGACACAAATATAAGCCAAATGTAAGACCTATCTAGCTAATGAAAAATAAGATAAACTTTAAAAGTATATTAAAAGAAGCAACCCAAATGTCCATCAATGAATGAACAGACAAACATATGGTGGTATATCTATTCAATGGACTATCATTTGGCCATAAAAAGGAATGAAGTACTGACATGTGCTACAACCTGGATGAACCTCAGAGACACCATACTGGGTGAAAGAAGCCAGACACAAAAGCTCACATATTGTATGATTGTCCATTTATATAAATTATCCAGAACATGCAAATCCACAGAGACAGATGTTGATGAGTGGTTTCCAGGAACTAGAAGGGGAAGAATGGGGAGTGATTGTTTAATGGGCATGGGGAATCCTTCTGAAATGATGAAAATGTTTTGAAACTAGATAGAGGTGGTGGTCATACAACATTATGTAAATGTACAAAATGCCACTGCAACATTCACTTGAAAACGGTTAATTTTATATGAATTTCATCTCTAAAAAAAAGCATGAAAAATTTTGAAAAAGAAGGCTAGCATCTGCTTTGTGGTAAAAGAAGCTGTATGTAGAATTTAGGAATCTCTGCATCAAAGAACAAACACTGAAATCACAACAGAGATCCTAAAGACCCTTCATAGACGAGACCCACAGACTACTGGAGAGTAACCAATAACTAGATGTTTAAGACTTTCCATCATAGTTCTGAAGTTCTCTTCCTGTGCAACTCATGATGGCTACCTTAAGAGAACATAATTATGTTCATGTTTTCATCTTATGCAGAAACAAGACACTTCACAAATTTTTCACTGTCCTTAACCTACTAATCAAATCAACAATTCATTCAGCCATAGCCATTTTGAAACTGTAACACATAACGATTTTAAGTTCATCATTTAACTTCTCCCCTAAAGGCCACAGTCCAGTATGGTACACACGTTCCGTTATAAAAGATTTCAACAAGTTTACAACTGATGATAATGTGAGAAACACCAGAGATATCCCACAAAGTACCAGAGTCACTTTACTACTTTCCTCCTAAGTGGCTTTCAAGACATTTCGTTGAATATACAAGTGAATAAAGGGCTCTAACACGACGCCCCTGCCCCAGGGGTGGTCCAATTTCGCAAATAGTATCTGCCACAGCCCAGGGAGTCACACTTAGATGTTTTCTCATCTCTACATCAAGAATGGAAATGTTAGTGAGAAAAAGTTTAACTCAGTTAAAAATCTTAGTTCCATAATGAAAACAAAACAGAACTAACACTTTATTTTCAATGAATTACATAACACAGAATCCCTTGTGTGTTCAGATCACAGCCAAACAGATTTGGTCACTGCAAGAGGTCAAAACCATGTCCTTGAAATAAGAAGATATTAAAATGTTAGACTCTAACTTGGGTAAGACCTGTCTTTATCAGCAGTGTAGAAAAGGGCTCTATTCACTTAAGAAGTTATGCATACCTTGAAGTTTTTGTTCCTGTTTATTTGCACTTCCTATCTAGCAGAGAACATATTATTAATAATCAGTAATTAGCATACTACTAAATTCCCATAAACTTAAAAAAAAACTATGATAAAAAATGATATCTGAGAAGAGAGACATCTAAAACACATCTTTCTTCTCATAACTTTGGCACAATGAGCCAAAAGAAGAGCCAGCTTTCATACTCCAAGTCAATTCTGGAAAGCAGTCAAGCCAATTGCAACTCAGGACGAACTGAGTAGATTTATCATGTGATAGGATGAGACTGGCACAGTAAGAGGCAAGTGCTGTACCACCAGATTTGAACAATGTACTTTAAGTCCCCACTAGTAAGCATTAGAAAAGTGTGGTGTTTTTGCCCAAACGGATATTTGCAAATGCCTATTTTTGCCTACAGATACCAATTTTATATAAGCTAAGAAATGTTAAACTAGCTTTATTTAAATAAGAATATGTCCTATTCATTGATATGTCCCTAGCAACTAGCAAAGTGCCTAAGATACAGGTGTTCAATAAATAATTCTTACATGAGTACTATATGATTGAGACACTGCATCCCAGAACTTATGAATCATCTAAGCAGAACTGCAAAATTAACACCTTGGAAAACCCGATGGTGATTATAATGGCCCTGTCCACACACCACAGATTCTGGAAGTTCTTTCGAATCACAGCAGGTCCTTGACTAATGTTGTTTTGTTACAACATTGATGAGATTCCATAGGACCCTAATTCTTCTTTTTATTAATGTATGGTAAAACTGGTTTTGTTACATGCTTTGCCTAAAGCTGCAGAACCTACTGGCGATGTTAAGTGAGGACTTGCTGTATCTCTGGAAAGATGCAGCTTTTTCCTCCTACTAGGAAAGCCTAGGAACCTCATAAATATAATTAAGAAATTCCCCACTCATCACTAGCAACCCAAAGTGGACTGAAGAAGAATGGGCTCAGCCCCACTGTCAAGGTCCCTGTGAGGAGCAGCTAATAAGTGTAGTATCGCCAACCCGGATGCTGTGAACCTCCAGTTATTCCAGAGGCTCATGTTCTGAGCAGCAATATGACCTGAGGAACTAAACTATGAAAGCTTCTCTCTCGAAAGAGTAGCTGATAACCTTGATTAAATGCCTGCCCAAAATGCCACCATTTTGAGGACAAGGATATGAAGGGGGAAAAAATTATTTCAAAATGCCTGCGTTGGTTCATTCATTTAAAAAAGGATAATAAATGATCAAAGATAACCTGATGCATTAAGCCACTACCAGTAACATCATCAGTGTTTATTAGAAGGTTACGGATCTACTAGCTATACATTTTCCTTTTACTTTCTCTCACCAAGAATGCAATCATAAAACTGGCTGACTTTCTAAGAAGTAATTCAATTTTCATTGAACTTCACTTGATGAGGTAGATGTTAAAGGCTCAAAGGCAGCATGGGTTCTTGAAGCAAGGTAATTCCCCTGGAGCCTACAACTGGATTGATGAGTCACATTAAACAGATATACTTTTGTTCTCTTTCTGCACCTGCTGATGCAAGTCCTGCGATTAGACTGACATAAAAAAAAATTTGCTATGACAAATAATTCTCGCTTTGAGTTCTGTATTTTAAAAAAAAATCTACATTCTACTTTGTTAATTATCAATGATCTACAAAATCAGATCTATAAGGGACATTTATATGTATCAAATTAGTTAAATGTAATGAATAATAATGTCCAAAGGCTGCAAAGGTGGTGATAAAACTGGTCCACTCGTCGAGTACTGGTTACAGTGGAAGTTGGGATAACCCATTAAGAAAGCAATTTGGTATGAATCATGACTATATTGTATTTATGCACTTTGATATGTATTGTTAAGACTTTATTCTAAAGAAGTATTTCAAGTAACAAAAAAGAACTTAAGCAAGAAAATATTCATCACAGTTTTCCGGTAAAGAGATAGTGAAAGCCTAAAATGCCCAATGAGAAGATGGTTAAATTTGCATTTAAAACTTTTGCTACTGAAAATTAAGTAGCAACTTAGATAGCTGCTTGACAAAAAATAAGCACTGTGACTGAAACCATGTAAAACATGCGAACGGCTACGCAAAAGAAAAAGGGAAGACACAACAATGGTGCTGGTAGCTGTTTGTAGTTTCTGACTTCTTGCTAAATAAATTGTGATGATGTTATCTGAAATATTTTCCTACAACTAGCCTGTGTATCAAGCCTTTTCTGTAAAAAGATTTGAAGTCAAAACTTATAAAACACTGCCTCTGCATTAAAAAAAATAAGTAAATAATCAATGGGTTTCCTATTCTCTCATCTCACCAAAATCCTTACAAATCCTTGGGCCAGATCAATTTGGAAAAGTGAGGCACATTACAGTCCTGTTTGGTGAGGCAGACTGCACATTATCATTGTACAGGTTCTGAGATAAAGCCTGTTTGACTTTGGCTAGCCAAAGTTTGCTCGATGCACTTGATCACAAAACCCTCTTTAGAAAGAAGATCTTCAAGCAGTCCTCTCCCCAGTTTGCGAAATGGTGCTTGGGCTGATGATGCTCAAAAGAGGCAACGGAGGGAAGGCAACTAAATTATCAGGGAGATGTTTCCAGACTGCGTGCTCCCCAGTTGGGAGCCACTGATGACAGTCTGCTTTATCCCTCAGGTGTATGTATTACAGTAGAGAAAAAGCTTGAGAACTACTGATCTATGCTGCTACTTAGAAATAATGAACTCCTATATAAAAAAATAAACCTTTCGAGTATTGGTTTGGGAGGCTTTCTGGCCTTTACAAAAGGGGTTCTTATCTGGTCCAAAAATAACAGCAATTTTTACAAGGGAATGGTATCTCTTTTCTGTAATTATGAAGTGGTAGCCGAAGAAATCTGAGTAACCCATATGAGAACTAGTCCGTTTTCTTTTTTAGATATAAATATAGTATTGCTTAAGACGTGAAAAAAGCATATCTTTTTGAAGTCTGGATATTTTTTTAAATGGGGTGGGGGTGGGCAGTAAGGTGTCACCACAGAGCAAATACAAAATATCTACTTTGCAAAGCTAAGGAATGGGCAAGCAAAGACCCTGTACCCCTTCTACGCAGCTCTTTAGTGTTATGTGACTGTTACCTCTGGTCGAAGTGTAGCTTTCATGCAGACTTGGCAAAGCGGTCCATTTCGGGAGAACTGAAGTGGGAGGTGCCGAGTTCGATTTCCACATGTTGCCTCCTCACAAATCAACCAGCCCTGGAGACGAAAGACAGAACACTTCAGTCCTATCACCACCATCAATACAAATAAAGACCTCTTTTGTTATCAAGGTAGACTCATTTCATCCATACCTTCTTTAGAGATTCTGAAATAGCTACATACCTTTATTTCCTGATATGTTAATTTAATCTATACCACAAACATAAAAGTTAGGAAACTCATCAAGTTAAAAAAAAATTAAAGATTACATGAGATGTTACTCCATTTTCTCAAAATACCACTCCACCCTGCATATAAAAAAAACCCCTCAATAAAAACTTATATGATTACACGCACAATCTAAACCGAGAGGTTTTAGTACAGACTGTTACCAAAGTAAAGAGTACACCACGTAGAAATGAATGAATTTCTCAACAGCTGAGCAGCTATTGGTTAATTGCTGTGATCGGTTTCTTTCTCTATGAAATGTGCACAATAGTACTTGCTTTGCAGGGCTGTAGTAGGGATGTAATATATTTAGAGTGCTTAGAACTATACTTGGCATAAGACAAACACTTATAAATGTAAGCAATTTTTTCATGTAAAATGAAAACATTCTTTTACACATTTTCTATGGAGGCATAAAACTGGCTGCTATGTTCTGAAGGACAATGTCAGCTGACCACCCTTTTCCAGTGGTTTCAAATAGCCACTGTCCATTTCTCTGGCCTTTAGAACAAGGATCCCCAACTCCTGGTCCATGGCCTGTTAGGAACAGGGCCGCACAGCAGGAGGTGAGCCGTGGGTGAGCAAGTGAAGCTTCATTTGTATTTGCAGCCGCTCCCCAGCGCTAGCATCACCACTGGCATCACTACCTCAGCTCCACCTCAGATCCTCAGGTGTTCGGTTCTCATAGGAGCACTGGTCCCTGGTGCCAAAAAGGTTGGGGACCACTCCTTTAGAAGCCTCTTTGCACTTTGCTCCTTCAGCTACTCTCCCTTGCTGCTCCTGTGTGAATTTTCTCATAGGGGTGTGATAACTATATGCCTGTTATCTTAAATCAGTGTTATGTTTGTTATAAAACAAATCTGTTAAACAAGGAAGATAAGACTTCATGAACGGGGTTGAGCAAAGCTCAGGTGTTCTTATGAAGGTGCCAGGCTCTGAGGGCTTTAGTGCTACATGTATTAGGCATAATTAGCTAAAGCAACCTAGGGGGAAGCACTGGGGCATAAAAGTGAACAAAGCAAGTTCCCTTGTTTCCTGGCATTCACACTCAGGGAGCCACAAGCAGGGACTAGACTGCTTTGTGTCTACAAGCATTTGGAGAGGCAGAACTTCTGAACTGGTCTTGAAGAGTAAGCTGAGAGGTTTGGTAGGTAGAGAAGGCAGGGGAGACAACTTAGGCAGAGAGAACAACAATGGGCAAAAGAATGCAGGCCAGAGAGAGCTAGGTAAGAAATGATTAAGATAGGATCAAGGACATGTTTCCGTTCCGTTTCTAGACTGAGCAACTTGTTGGTCTTTTCTCCCTAAAGAGCAGTATATATACAATTGTTGCTTAGTTACATTAGGGACCTTCATCTGCCACCTCGACATGGCCACATGGCGTTAATACAAAACTGCGGGATGTCCCCACTCACTGCTGTGCGGAGTGACCTCATTCCTCAGAATAGGCTCTTCTTGGAAGCAGCTACAACCAAACTCAAGAGAAAGCACCCAAAATCAGTTCTTCCAGACCCATTTATGAATTTTCACATCCAGAGAAAGTACACTGTAGAATTTCTGACCAAAAGTAAATATGCTCCCTTTAAAGAATATAAAATGCGTCTAGTCAATGCAGTCACAGTAAGCTTCACCTCCACCTTCAGTCAATTGGCTGAACTATTTCAATATTTAATTTGAACTTTTCAGGTAGAAGGTCTCAAAGAGTCCTTATGAAATCTTTAATATATGCCCAGAATTATATTAAACATTGTAGGGACTAGGTAAAGACTCCCTAAGCACAGAGTTTCGGGAAATTACAATCTAAATAGGAAAACAAGGTCCACACACACAAAGACTAAAAGCAAGTCAGTATGGTTTGGCTTTAAGAACCAAGTTGTATGGTGCCAACTATAAGTGCTCAACAACACAGAGAAGGGATGGAGTCACGTGGATCCTACCTCTCTCAGACAAAGAACCCACTACCACAGCAAAAGACCACGAACTAGAATAAAGAATCAGTGGTGCTGAGTCACCGGCAACTGTTTGTTCCAATTGCTAAGGCCTATTACCATTTTCTTGATTTAAGGAAACATTTTTATTCACATTTTAACATTTCTGAAACTCAGATGCATTTACAATTGACATGTACATTTAATAACGTATTTATGTTTCCTTCAAAAAAGCTGTTAAGAGTGCAGCTCACAACTGATGGCCCCTCAGAAGAAAAGAAACAAGATACTTTGCTTTAGTCTGTTCTAGGCATAGGGGATACAGAGGGGGACAGTGGAGCAGACAGCAGCAGAGGGCACTCAATTTTAAATGCAGCCTATAAATATTAAAGGTGAGACTAATTATTTCTGGAAGCAACCATTTAGGCATATTCATAAAAGAAACAGTAGAATTTGAGCAACCCACATGTGAAAAGTACAGGATGAGATGACATATTCATTTGGGCTTGTTACATTATATTTGTTATATGAGGCTTTATACACTTTGGAATATGTATCAGTTAACACTGCCAACCACAGTTATAATTATTCATTTCTAAACATAATTTTAAAAAGTAAGCGGACAGGTAACAACTCTTATGTTTTGAGACAATACATTATTAAGCACTAAAATAAACCTGAAAGTTAAAACTATATTTTATTACTTTTAAAATATTATGCTCAATAAACTAAAGTTCTTTTCAGATGTTTTTTAAACTTTATTTCATCAATTTTCTACAACTTCATGACTCACTAGGTGAGCTGCCAACCAGGGAGAGGCTAAATTGTCACCTCACCTGTTTCTAAAGCAAATATCTAACTCTATCTCTGACAGAGTTACTAACTAAATGTCCTTTCAAATCATATAGAAAACAGATAATATACTTTGTCTAGACTTCCTACCAGTTATAATTAACATTAAAGAGGTCTTTTCTTCTTTGTCACCTCTCTATTCAGTACTTATTTGGGTTTGTTTGTACTTACTATCTGTTAATCTCCCTTTACAAATGACAACAATAACTAGTGTTATTATGCATGGAAATTAAACATGCTGATAACTGTGTGAAGGGAACTGAGGCTGAAAAAGATATTAGAAGCCTGTAACTCTTTATGCCTCTTGTTTTATTTTGATAATTAAGCTTCTGGTTATGGTGTATTTTAAACAAAACTCTTCTATGGGGAAAACAGACCCTAATCATATTCAATATATGCTTTGCTTCCATCCGATTTTGTTAGTACATTTTGGTTAACCCTTTGTTCTCCAACAAATAACTGACTGTGCTAAATCTATCTTTCAAAAAACATTTGTATTGTTAAAAATAAATATGCCACGCCTTGGAAAATATTCTATGATGGGGTAAATCTTACACTGCAAGATCTTGTAGTGAATTTTACTTCTCATGGGTGATAAAAACAAAGCAAATGAAAACACTAACATTGTACCAATTCGCTTTGAATTATCATTCATAAGGACAAAACTAATTTTCATTTCCCATGTTGGGAAATAATGTCCAGCCCAAAGTTATGTTGCCAAGTCAATATAAGAAAAAAATTAATGAACTGTAGTTCTTTGAAGGGCCAACCTATGACAAGGTTTGGGTTTTAATAAAAACCTCCAGAACCACTCTAAGAATGTCTACCATCCAAATATGTCATTTTATTATGTAATGCTACACCTAAATGCCAAATTGCCATAACCAACAGACATAAGGTCATTAAGTTTTCAGATGGCTACCATAACCATGTTTATAAGTAGAGGGTTCAAAAGAGGTGAAGCCAGTCTGTCCAATAGCAAAACAAACCTTTTCAAAAACATGCAAAGATCTATCACCTGTTGTTTTGGTCTCAGCATCAATAATTCCTTGCAATCATTGTGTACAAAGCTGTGTCAAATGCTGATCAGTTCTGACTGGTAAATTATATTTCTGAGGCCTCAACTAAAATGGTTTCCATCTGCACATGCTAAAAAGAGATCGATTTCCACATGTATGCAACTGAGGCGTTCCTGGTAGTTGCCCCTTAAACACAAACTGTTATTAATTTGTGTACATTTGTATTTTTAGAAGGCTGCATGCATAGAAGTCATCCGGACCTGGAAATGAGGTACACAGGACACACTCAAAAAAAATCTTTTGAATACAGTACTCCCCCTTTATCCGCAGTTTTGCTTTCTGTAGTTTGTTACCTGCGATCAACCGCAGTCTGAAATGTTAAATGGAAAATTCCTGAAATAAACAATGAACAAGTTTTAAATCACATGCTGTTCTGAGTAGCATGATGAAATCTTGCACAGTCCCGCTGCATCCCGCCCGGGACGTGCGTCTGTGGCTGTAGAATCTTTCTACCTGTCAGTCAGTCACTTAGTAGCCATTTCAGTTGTCCAATAACTGCTGCAGTTTTGCAGTGCTTCTGTTCGAGTCACCCTTACTTTACTTAATAATGCCACATTCACAAAATTTTTATTACAATATATTGTTATAATTGTTCTATTTTATTATTAGTTACTATTGTTAATCTCTTACTGTGCCTAACTGGTAAATTAAACTTCATCATAGGTATGTACGTATAAGAAAAAAACATAGTATAATAGGGTTTGGTACCATCTACAATTTCAGGTATCATTTGGGGTCTTGGAATGTGTCCCCCATAGACAAGTGGGGGACTTCTGTAAATGAATGAATACAAACAATAAAATAAAAGCACACAGGAACAAATTTATGGAAAATAATAAGAAAAGGGTCTAAAATTTGGAGAAGAAAAAAAAATTCACAGTACTTGTCACACACTTGAATCAAATATGTAGTGGGTCTGTCTTCCATTTCCAGTCAGTCAACAAGTCTCTCAACTGGCCTTATCGCCAACCTTACCAAAGCCCAGGCCTCAGAGTCGATCTACTGCAATAAATAGCCCCTGATCTGGTTTCTCCGACTCCATTCCCCACCACATCCAATGCAAAGACTGGCCAGGTGTAGCTTCTCAAGGCCTCTCCACTCCCATTCCCCAACTGTATGCCTTCCATAGAGGATTAAGAAGGCATGCTTTTTGTCTGGCCTTCCAGTCTTTACAGCCTCACCCCATTCTTCCTTTTTTCATCATTTTCTTTCACAAATTCTTTGCCCCATCAGATTGATTTTCTCACTCTGCTCATCATATTTTGCTTATTGCCACCTCCTTGTCTTCACTCATGCTGTAGAACCTCTGATTAAAATGCCCACTTCTTGAGCATCACTTCCATTCCTCTCCTGTGAAATTTTCCCAACCCCAAGGACTTCACCCTGTATCCTAGCTGCCACTGAGCAGACACTGCTTTGCACCATCCCTGAGCCATCGTATTTTACCTACCTAACCGGATGGCCAGGACCCCAGGGTCAACCTGCTTTGGAACTGGTAGTCTCTTCTCCAGTCTCTAGCACAAAGGTCCCACTCAATAAAGAAAACAGAATGGAGGTTATGAAAAAACACACTTGAGTGTGGTTTCTTCTCTCCCTATTAATGGGTAAGTTTCTATAAGTCATCAGACTTCTCTCTGAGCCTTAGTCTCCTCGTTTATAAAACAGGAAGTAATAGCATCTATCCAATTAGAGCTATTAAAAGGATCAAAAAAGAAAGTCCACACAAAATTTAGTAAATGTAAAATATTATTATTGTACTATGTGTACCTCCAGTACTGGGGAACACCAGTGCTGGGTTACAGGTGAGAATGCACTATTAAAAAAATATACTACTCAAACCCAGAAAGAGTCTGGTCAGTTTCTACTTGGTGTTAAACCCCAAATGGAAAATCACAATGATGAATAACAGGTAAGATTAGGTGGCGGTGCATCTAAATTTGATTACAAAATAATAGAACTATGTAGTTAATATAAATGAAACATCCATGTTTTCCCTACTTTCAAAAAAAACTGTACTGGATTTGAAGTTACAGATGGCAAAATAGACAGTGAGGAAAGAGGAGGTAGTCTCTGCTTTATTTTGGGATCCACAGAGATTTTCAAGAGACAACACAACGCGGCAATGCAGTGACGTATGATTTAGTTTAAATTGTAATGGCTCTCCAGGAGTGTGGTGACAGGGTCACAGGGCCTGGTCTGCTAGCATACATGCTCTTACAGAGTTCAACATATCATTACTATTATTCTATAATGGCTTTAACTAATGGCTCCTCTCCCCAAACTAGATGTACTTTGAGAACACCAGACGCCCTTTTCACGTAAAACCATTTATAAATGTTCTGAGGTTCCCTTGCAGTCACAGTTTTCTGTCACAGAATTATCCCCAGCATAAAATGGGTCTTCTTATAGATAGTGCACAGTGCACAGTATGGGCCCACAGCTGCCTTTGAAGAATGACATGTTGTGATTTGGGATTTCCAGAAATATCAAAAAACAAATTGCTTTCTGACCCACATTTGCACCCAAAACTGGGAGAAATTTTTCCTAAGATCTCCAGGGGAGTTTTAACAAGAACATAATTTTACTTTTAAAGTTAAATCTTCCACACTGAAGCATGCTGGCATGTCAAAGAGTGATTATTAAGTCTCAGAGAGGTGCCAGGGTAGGAGATGAAAGAGCAAGTCAGGAAAAATACATAAACTATTCACCAAAGTTAATACAAAAATATTTTTAACAAAATTATCAAAAAAAAATGTGGAAAGTACCCTGTCGGTCAATGTAAGAATTTTAAATATTATTAAAATTGATTTTTAAAGTAAGAAATCTCTTTAAATGAACAGTCACATGTCATTTCATCCAAGTTATTTGAAACTTATTGATCTTATCATTTGTGCAAGGACCAGACTCTGCCATCAGTTTGCTGAAAGGATAATGGAGCACTCCCAAACTGTTATGATAGGTTAGATGCAAACAGTGGTCCTCATTTAAACACACAGAATAGCACTACAAGTGGACAAATTCCAACCTCGGCAATTGTATATTACGTGATAAATTAGCAAGTTGCTCTGCTCTGCCTCACATCAAATCCATAGCCTTTTTATTTTAATTTACAATCAGAGGTTGAGTATCAGAAGATGTACCTGAGGGACATTAAAGAGCCCCATGCAAGCCATCTTCTGCTATACTGTGAGAGGAGAAAGCTAACAATTACCAGCAATTTTATTTTACCACTGTAGGACAATACTAGAACAGTTAAAATTGTCTCCATGTAAGCAACCGGGGGAAATATACTTAAAATGACTTCGTATGGAAAATTACATTGGGGTGGGGGGAGTTCAATGGCGAACATGTATCTTTCTGTATGGGCAGCTAAAAATCTCTTAGTATATTCAAGCCTATTCTATAAAATACTCTCCCTATTCATCCAACTCAAAAGCAAGCTACATTCTTAGGCTATAATAGGTCACAACTAAGTACACAGTACCTTGCTTCAGGAATAATTTTGCTTTGTCTGTCAACTGTCAACAAAGCACAAAGAGCTCATGCAACCCAGCCATGTACTGTGGATGTTAGAGCTCTAACAAAATACAAATAATAAGAATACAAGATTTGTGAGCTGCCCTGCTTTCACTTTATGGGAGAAACTGAAAGCATTTTCCTCTCCACATCCCATTAATCTCTATTGTATTACAAATCTTTTTATAAAAGACTTTTTTTCCTATGTGAAGCTACAAGTGACTTGGGGATGTAATATTCCAACCGCGATGAATGTCCAACTTCCCAACATGAATGGTTATAAATAGATGTGCCAGTTAAGGCATATAGTCATTTCAGCAAGGAAAAGGAAGAAAGAATCGAATGGAATGAGATGGTAAAATGGCTACTCTAGTGCTTATATAAATATTTTAGTGATGAAGCCTCGAAGAAAAATTATTCATTACTTCCACCGCCGCTCCTGCCTTTTAAGTCTTCTCACTCTTGAAAAAAACCTCACCTTCACTATGTAGACATGCTAAAAAATAAACTTCAAAAGTAAACTCAAGGTTTACTTTCATTGATATGTACCCAGAAAAAAAAAAAAAAAAAGACTGGAAGGAAATAACTCTAAAATGCCATCGCTGGTTACCTCTAGGTGATTTCTTCTGTTTCTGTATTTTCTAAATTTTCTACAACAAGTGGATATTGTTTTTATAATGAGAAAACTTATTGAGGGAAGAGACCATTTTGACAAGAGCTTTCAATATAATTGAATCACTGATATCTCTGAAAAATATCTTGAGCTATATTATGTGTTTGGTTGTGACCAAGATGAATTTTCAGTGAACATGTTTAAGGAAAAAAAAGGCATATAAAAAGTTTTTTCTTTAAAACATTTTATACTAGGTCAGAAATTTCAAAAATAGGTCAATTTAAGCACATAAGCAGTTCTCAAGTAGAAAGTGACATGTATTAGAGTAATTTATTAAATTAAGCCACTCACTGAAATCCACACAGCCTTCTATGGAATATGATTTGAACACTTTTCTTTACGATGCTGGATCTCTGAAAGTAGGTAATAAATCGGTTTTAAAGAAAGGTGCTTTGTTCCCCATGCCCCTTTCCTTGCTTTTATTCAGTGTACATATGGATCAGCTCATGTCCAGGGTAGAAATCAAATTTTTAAAAAAATTCAATCAGGAGGACATGCTAGAACCTTATTGCGAGCAGAGTTTCTTTTCTTTGCTCAAGTCCAGCTAAAAGTAATTTTTATTGTTTGCAGGCTAGAATTTATTGGTATGGTTTAATGTGCTATGCCTTCGGGTACCAAACTACAAATGTTAAAACTGAACTATATATGCAATTGCCTCAAAGGGTATCTTAAAATCAGAATGGAGTTCAAACCATCACCAGGCAATGTTTGTTCATTTAACTTTAATTATTTTCTCCTTGAGAATGGTACTAATGAAACTGAATATCTTTCATGGTTTCGAAGGGCTGTTTGAATAGTCTGTAAACAGAACTAAGGGTAGACAAGAGATCTAGCTGAGCCAGGGGGTTGCTAGGTGATACAGAATGTAAACTCACAAACTTGTTAAGGTTTGCTTTGCTTTCATGCCACTTTCACACACTCTCAAAAGTTTTGAGAACTGATTTTTCAGGTGGCCATTAAAAAAAGAAGAGATTACCCCTCCCTCTGAAATTCATTCCCCCCCCCAGATGCTCTGCCAGATTCAGAAGAGAAGAAACCCATCTGACCTTTGGCTGTAACCTGGGAGACTTTGGTTTTACATAAACATAGGATCATGTATTTTATGAACGCCTACAATTAAAAAAACCCATGAAGGTGAATTTTTGAATTTCAAAAAGACATTTCTAGTCTTTTCTTATTCAACTTAGAATAAAATTAAGATTTCCTTCCAGAAAAAAAAATGTGATCACAGCTTAGAGGATCTGGAACACAAAAAACCAAAACCCCATGGCAAATACCTTCACACAGATTATCTTGGTGACAAGCATTTCGGTTTAGCCACCCGCGACTCTCTCCTGGCCTACACCAACTCTGACTGCCTGTGAGGCTTCTCCCTTCCACCCCCTCCCCCAAGCTCTTTTTTTAAGTAGCTGATCAGAGATTGTCCAGTAAGAGCACTTTATTAGATCATCAGCCAGAGGGGTTCACAAGTACTGAGAGCAATGGGCTCAAATGCGGCACATCAGTTTAATAGACCAGGGGCTACTAGTAAACTGCACATACTGCTGAGAACTTTCCATGCACTGAACTCTTGAAAAAGCACCGTCTCTCCAGCTTAAATGCAGCTGCCTCTTTCAATGCCGCAAATGGGTAAATTTGACAAAAAAGCCACCATTAAGACTACATGAAAGGCTCAAGACAACATCCTTTCAATGCTTTGTACTTCAGTAATCAGATGTACTTACTCACCCCCTCCCCCAAACCCGATCAAGAACTATTTCTGAATGGTAGGAAATAATTCCACTTTGTACATCTTTTAGTTAATCAAGACTTTCTATTCAGCAATTTGACCTTTTGTTCAAAACAGGATTATCAGTTTTTTCGCCAGTTACCAAGGGCGACTCGCATGGTGAACATAATTGCAATAATTTGCAAAACACCATGGCAACCCACATTACAACTAGGTAAATACTGGGCTTTTGTGCTACATTGTTATTTTCAGAGATGCTGAAGTCAAAGAACGAATGACAAATGAACACAAAATTTATATTTGCTTTGTCTCAAAAGAGAAGAAAATTGATAACAAGAATTGGGGGGAAACCGACTACAGCTGTAATTTCTAACTTGATTAATTAGGATGGTAACAGTCCTTAACAGTATATTCAACAAACAGCCCTGACTTCGTCTCTCCACCCACCTCTCTCTATAGCACTACCACTGCCTCCCCCAACCCAGACAAATTTTTTCAGCTTGGAGAACAAACGTCCCCCATTTGCTCTTTTCTTCAACTTAATGGAATCCTTAATTGCAGAATATTGTTCTCCTGCTCTTCACGGCAGTGAAAACGAGAGAAAGGAGAGTGCCAGGGCAGACGGGGAGCTACAGTCATTTTTCCCCTGCCTCTTCTGGACACCCCAGGCCCAATGATGAGGCGGCATTTTTCTGGTCTCAGCAGCTGTGTCGTAGCAGACAATAAAGTAAAAACTATTTAGCTTTGCAGAAAAGCCACTTCTTTCCTCTTGACAACACAAGGTAAGTCTACACGCCGAGATGAAGTTTCGTAATTTAAATGCCAGAGCACAAGATGAGAAAAGTAATGTTAATTTTAAAAAATACATGTAACCACTATGCTGTACACCTGAAACTAATATAATATTGAATGTCAACTGCAATTGAAAAATAAAAATAGAAAAGGAAAAAATACAGTTTTCTGTAAAAAATTATTAATGTGGTTCTGGCCAAAAAGCTGTTGAAATGCATGTGTTTGCTATTTGAGGAAGATGTTCGACAATATCACCAATCTGCTGAAAACCACTTTATACTCAGAGAGAGCCCAATTCACAAAACAATCTAAAAATATTAACTCAGTACTCAGAAATTAATACAAAAACCAAAATCATATTTTTAGTAGAAAAACACGGTCTCAAAAATAGCATTATGCTCTTTCCAATAATAAATGTGATATTAAAAAGTTATGTCCAAATTGTTATACTCAGGTATGAAAGGCAGGTTCTATTTTATAGTAAAGGAGCAGTTTTTTCTAAGAGGCACAAATTCTGTTCTACTGCCTAGCTTTTTGGAAATTATCAAAATTGACTTTCCCATGTAAAATGTAATGTTTCAGGAGGAGAAAAGAAAAACCACAGGGAGAAAGGGCTTGAAGTTATACTGCAGAGATCTGGAAGAATAAGAAGCTCCGGATGCACAGTCAACATAGCCCAGCCTGCTTCCGTCCGATTGCTTTATAACAACGCAGAGCGAAAGGAGTTTCTTCAGTGATCTGCATATCTCCGCTAACTTTTGAAAAATCAGATGAACCTGATACTATACTGAGTCCATTCTTATTTTGTCAGGGCTCAAAACTCCCAGACAGATCTCGAAGACTCAGCTTAGAGAAATCACAATGCAACATTCTTTAGAACATGCCTCCGAAATTAGAGATACTGTGATGTCTCCGGAGGAGTAGAAATCAAAATGTGACACATTAACTCCTTCTCAGTCAGTGCTAACCTCTTTACACTTGGAAAATATATTTTCTTTTCTGGTTTAATTCATTCCGAATTCGCCATACCTGTATTAAATATACTCTTATCAGAAGTTCAAATGTTGAAAAGGAAATGTGTCCTTTACTGCCAAATGATAATGGGCTGAATGAGCCTTCAGTGCTTTTTGATCAAATAGACTTGAGAATAAATCAAAAAGTGGGCATAGATCCCCCATGACACTTGGACTTTTTAAAGAAACTCTTATATATAAATAAAACATTTTGTAATCTATCTGAAATGACTTCACTTACAACATTTCACCAAGTATACTTGTTCCCTCCTGCCTCAACCTTTTGTGGCTTCTGTTCCACTGTTTTGTTATCTCTTCTCTCCCCGCCCCTTGTTTTTATAAAGCCAGCTGGATAAGATGCTTCTTGACTTCTATTTGTGAACTGCAACATCCGACCCTCTAGTAACATCAATAAATTATCCAAACCCCCGAATCAGGAATGGCAAATATCTAGCAGGCGGATTGCACTTCATTTCCAACTCCATGCCCATGGCCCATATAAGATGAGAGCTGGCATTCAACATGAAATGCACTCGCTGTCCCTGCCCCAATCCTTCCTGCTCTAGGATTCCCAACTCTGGCTTCATGCTGGAATCACCGGGGGAGTGTTACAACACAGATTGCTGGGCACCACCCCAGAGTTTCTAAATCAATAGGATTCAAGGTAGGGCCTGAGAATCTGCATCGCTAACAAGTTCTCAGGTGATACTGCCACTGGTCTGGGGACCACGCTTTGAGAACCACTGGTCTGACGTACAGAGTGGGCAACTGAGATTTTAAAAAGCAAACCAAGTGATTCCGATGTGTGGCCACAGTTGAAGATCCACTTCCATATTCTCCTCCTCTCTTGTTCAGAGAAAACTACTGGTTGCTATCTTCTGAAGAACGAACTTTATAAACAATTGTTCTAAACAAACTCTCAACTCCTTCTCATTCAATATTTACTCTTTCATTAGATATTGTTAGTGTGGTTCTCTTACTCTTTCCAAGTTCTCCATGCAGCATTAGAAGCAGCGAATCTTCAAACCTGACTTAATTATATTAAAAGAACTGACTAGTTCCTAAATAGTTTACATCACGTATGCAGCTTAGTAACATTCTTCCTTTAAACAAACCAATAAGCAAAGAACGATAACAGCATAGTCCCTACAATATGAAATACGCTTCTCTTAGGAGCACAGACTTTTAGGAGTGAGTGCTGGTGGAAACAGTGTCTATGAAAGCACACACAACTACATTTTGGACTTTAACAATATAAAATAATGTATTTGAACTCTAAATTTTAAAGTCTGAAGAGACGTTAGAGCTCTAATCTAATCCTTCCTATTCTGAGAAAAATGAAGCCCAGGGAAAAGTATATTCCTTGTGTATTGTCACAGCAATTAGCTGTAGGGTCACCAGGGTCTCTCAACTTTTAGTTTGGTACTCTTTACACTCTACACCTACTCTGCTTAATGCACAAGCCAGTAGCTGTGTGTGTGTGGTTGCTGAACACCTGGAATGTGGCTACTGCAAAATGAGATGAGTTTTAAGTGTGAAATACACAGTAATTTCAAAGATTCAGTCCAAAAAATATAAAATATCTTACTGATATTTGTAATATCTATTATAGATTGAAATACTTTGGATATAATGGGTTAAGTAAAATGTATTGTTATATTACAAATAACTATCCCCTTGTTTTTAAAAATACAAATGAAAATGTATCATATATGGTTCTAAATCTTGTTTTTTTCCCTTAAAGTAGAGGAAATTATATCCTAACAGGATATAGAGATCTACAATATTCTTATTAATGGCTGCACAGAATTCTATTTTATGATTACAATAATTTAATGGATTCTCTTCTGATCAACAATTAGGTTGTTTTTCGTCTCTTACTATTACTAGTAATGCTGCAGTGAATATCTTGTACAGTACCTTTGACAGCATCTGCAAGTACTGTACATCTGGAAGGAGATACCCAAATTGGAATCGCTGAGTCATATAGCATGTTCATTTAAAAATTTGACAGCATCACCAAATTGTGGTCCAAAGAAGACATGCCAGTTTTCACACCCACTAATGGCAATATATGAGTACTCTCTTCCCCACACCATTGTCTGCACTACCTATTATCTAACTTAAGAACCTTTGTCATACTAATAGGTGAAAATTGGTATTGATTTGGACTTTGTAACTAAGAGTGAGCTTGGACATCTTTACCTGTGTTTATAAGCCATTTACATTTCTTTATAAATTGCCTGTCCCTGTTCTTTATCCATTTTTCTACTAGGTTATGGTCTTTTTCTCCTTGATTTGCAAGAATACTTTATATGTGAAGTAAATTAGCCCTTTTTGCTACATGGGTTGCAAACATTTTCCTCAGTTCATTATTTCTCTTTTAACTTTATGGTGTATGTGTATGTATGTATAATTTTTGTCCTGCAGAAATTTTATTTTTAAATTTGTAGTCAAATTTTTCATTATTTTAATAACTGGTAGGTCATCTTTGTGGAAATTTTCCTGTGAATTCTTTTTAAAAATTGAGGAAACTTTAAATTTACAGATAAACTCAGAGAATGATCTAAAAATGTTGAACAGCCCTAGCCAAGAAATAGGACATACTTTTCCATTTATTCAACTTTTTTTTATGACCTTCAGTAAAGTTTTCTTAACTGAAAAGTCCTTCATTTTAAAAGTTTTCTTCATATATATACTCAGCACATCTATTAAGTTTATTTCTAGGAATTTAATCTTTTCACTTATTACTGCAAATTGTATTTACTTCTTTCATTTTATTTTTTAACTGGTAGTTGTTGGTGTTGATCAAAGCTATTAATTTTTTAATATTAATTTTGTAACTAGTGACCTTATTTAAATTATTTTTGTCTGTGACAGTTGTTTGGTTGATTTCATTGGGTTTTCTAGGTTTACAGGAATCTGTAAATAATAATTTCACTCTTCCCCTTCCAATTTTCAATATTTTTTTTCTTGTCTAATTACAATAGCTAATACTTCCAAAACTTGGTATTTATCAACATTTTAATTGGGCTACCTCTAGCATCGGATTTCCCAAGAATCTAGGGTTGTGGACCGAAGAACTAAGCCACCAAAGGATCTCTATAACTGACAAAATGCAATTCTATTAAAGTTATTACAGACCTTCCATTCAAAATGTCAAAAATCAACTCTAGGGCTGAAATTAATTTAAGGCTATTAAATGGTTGACTAAATACAATAAGTGGTTCCTTTTATATTTGGAGAATCAATCCTATTGAAAGGTCCCTTCCCTAACATGTTCTTTCTAAATCACTTGTCTTGGCTCTGCCTCTAAAACATACGCAAGGCTGAAGAGATCTCAACTTTGGGGGCCTTGGTCTCTTCTTTCAAAAAGAAGGGTGTTTTAACAGGCCAGATGGTTGTAAGGTCTGTTCTAGCACAAGAATCTTCTAACTCTAGGATGTAATTTTAAAAAACAATCATGAGGTTCTCTATAAGCCTACATGGGTTATCCATAACCAAGGTTAGGAAAATATACACATGTTCTTTCACTGAAAGCACTTCCTCTTAATGAAATCTCATTACCCTACCATCATTAAATTAGGAGTTCACGTCAGTACTGTTTTCATTCAACTGCTCCTGCCTGCGTAGTACAGCTTGGTGAATGTCTAGAGTAGTAGTTTCTAAAGTGTGGTCCTGGACCAGAAGCATCAGCATCAGCTGGGACCAGGTTAAAGATGTAAATTCTCAGGCCCCAGCACAGATCTAGAATCAGACACTCTGCAGGTGGCACCTAGCAGTCTGTATTTTAGCAAGTCCTCCATGGTGTGGCTATTATACGTGGGCATGTACAAATAAGGTTTAGTAAGTCAAAAACATGAAGCTAAATGGCACAGTCTATCAAGTTGTAAAACATATAGAAGACAGGCTGAGGAAGAGTGCTAGAAAGCCAGAAAAAAGGCTGTATGTTCAGCTGCTGATCCTGACATTTGCCCATTATGCTACCCCTCTCAGAGCTCCAAACACTCTATGCCCTCCTGCCTACTTATATTACTCAGGATTTGAACATATATTCCCATGGGCCTATAATTTCTAAATTGGAAGAAGTATAATGAAAGAATCCCTGAAGAAAATACCATCTACCTTAGCAAGTGTTTTCATGTGTAAATGAGACAGGTTCAAAAAAAGGTCTTTAGACTCAGCTCCCCAGATCTCCTGGACTTGCTCTGAATCTTCTAATTACACTCCCATTCTATTTTCATGCCTCACCCATCTGCAGCAAGCCTGACATGCCTCCCGTGGATGCTGAGTTGATCTCTGGCATGGCTGTCCATTCACTAGTCCACTGCCCTACTTCTGATTCCACTCTGGGGCTTAGGAGATGCTGATGGAAAAAATTCTCTTTGGTTCCTCATCTGATGTTTTATATAATAAAACAAAAAAAATTTGACTTTGCTGCATAAGTACAGTCACTGAGTGTTCCTCCAGGAAAGCAGAAAATGGGGTTGGAGTAGGTCATTAATTCACTAAAAACAGAGAAGTCTCTACCTAATCAACTCTCCTTCCCTGGGGACATGCTTAGAAGACCTCATATATTAGAAGCCAGCAGAGAGATTGACATCTACACACTGGACTACAAATTATCACTAAGTAAAGAAAGTCTCTTGTAACAGAATGGATTTTGTAAATTCTGCAGAGATGAGAGGTCTGCGATGCTACACTAACTGGTCACAAAGCTGACACAGCTACTGAACATAGAAAAGCCCCTTGTATCAAGGTGGTCAAACACCTGAGGCATTTTCTGTACCATTGGGAAGAGGAAGAGTCCCCACTCTACTGCTACATTTGCGTACCATCGGGACACTGAAGATCACAGAGGCCTGTGGGTGTAGGCAGTGAGAGTGGGAATATAGCTATACACATGTCTGGCAAACTCATGTCCCTAAGCAGAAAAGATTCAGCTTGATCTAGGCCAGCTTCTGTCCCTGCTGACTTTATTGGGAACATCACTGCCAAAACAGCATTTGAAGTAACTTTTAAAGTGAAAATCTCCCAAGAGAATTGTATTTTTCACATATTTGTATGAATTAAATTTAATAATCAAATAATTAAATCAAACACTTACTAAGAGCAAACAACATGCTGCACCTGTATTTAAAACATAATTTCCACTGCATCTCTTGGGGAATGGATATTTTTACATGGGAGATCTGGAGTACAACAGAGTGAGCATAACTTGAAGCGTCATAGGTCAAAAGGTGCTAATACAAGAAATTAAGAATATTTTGAGGATGGAAGAAAGAGAAGAGGTAGAAGAAAAGGAGACAGAAAAACCACCATGAGCCAGTCCCTCAACCCCCAAGGGCTGTGATCCCATCATTCAGCTTTGAGCCCCTATGGCCTAGCATAGTGTCTGACCCACGGCAGGAGCTGAAGACGTGTTCTTTTTCATTTTAAACTGATGCAATTACATTCTATGATATCGAGATTAATTTGGAAGGCTGAACATCCAGGCTTCCCTGAGGCTAGGTTACCTCTGAGTGTCTAAAAGCCCTTCCCTGGCAGGAGGCAGAAAAGGAAACCTTATGGCAAAATGGAAGCATGTCAGAGCTCTCCTGTCACCTCACTGCTTCAGAAGCCATGTCCCTGGGGCAGGGCCATTTCACCCCTTTAGGAGCCCAAAGTGTGTCTTCCTTGCATTACTGCCAAGTAGCCCATACCCTCCCTCTTTCATGGGGTGATACAAGAAGCATCGTGTGGGACCCATGTCTTAAAACTATAAGGCTTTCCAAACAAGTATAATTCTCATGAATATACACTCAGGTGTTCTTTCCCAATAATAAACAGCACAGTATTGGTGCATTTTCTTCTTGAAGGGATCTTTAAAATATTTCATCAGAATGCTATACAGTCATTGCTTAGTAATGGATTACTTAGGGATTATGATGTGATCCTTTGATTTAGAAAATAGAAAAGAATTTGTCTCTGGCCCTTCATAGCAGACAACTCAATGATTGCGTTAAGTACTGAATAGACAACCAAAAGATGTTTTGTTGATTGATGAAAAGATAAATATCAAGTGAAATTACATTTTTAGGAAGATTATTTTTAAAGTTAAAAAAATGTCCATTACCACTTTCTTATGGGGAATCAGGCTTCTCTGCTGGAAACTAGAGTTTTCAGAGAATTCAAAAATATCACTGGTTACTCTCTTGCCTCCTCTCAAGGCTTCTCAAAATATATGGCTTTGGGAAGTAATGCCACATGTCACGTATTTTTAATCCTCAGATGATTTTTAGTTCCATTGTACAATGAGCAGCCTATGAACTATTTGAGAAGTATGTAAGCACTGTCTAAAAGCTCCAAAACAATCTGGAACATCGTCTATACTGAGAAATAAAAATATGAGAACACAAATACCTTCAAAAAACAACCAAAGCAACTCTGTTTTCCAAGAAGAGAAACTCAGCATTATTTAACCTTTTGCCTAACGTGGACAACCTTAAAAACACTGCACTTAAGAATTTAGCAGACTAAAAGTTAAGCTTGAACTGGAACTGCCACAGAGAATGCCCATTATGTTCATAATTCGACGTTGTGTTATTCAATGCAACCTAAGGGGAAGCTTTTGTAGCACACAAAATATGAGCTACACATTTCTGAAAGGTCATGGAAACACTAGGAGATAAGAATGAAGTGAATTAGTAAAAATAAATTCAGTGCAGATTTGTATATTAGAAGTCAAAGTTAATACAGCTTCATACAAGGTACCATCACCCAGAAATGGCAAGTTGTAGCATTAAAATAACTTGCTAAATATTTCATATAACAGTTTGGATTTTTTTCCTCCACAAGGCATATTAAAGGTTCTCCTTTCTCTCTGTGTGTACAGTTTGCTGTTTGCCTTAAAAAAGTAATTTTGTGAAAATGCATTTTCCCTCTTATTAAGAACCCCAGTGACTCAACAGCATTAAAAAAGTGGCATCTATAAGAGCTGAAAAAGATTTAGCTTGATACTGAAATGTATTTTCATTACCATCAAAATGTATATATTTTCAAGGTCGCTATAAATGTTAATGTAAATTACTGCTTTAAAAAGTGTATGCATGTATTTTTTTGGATAAAATAAAACCTCAAACTTTTTAAAGGTTTCATATATTAAAAAAATACAGAAAATCTTTTCAAGTAGAAAACTAGCTTACATTCTTTCTGAAGAACAAACTCATTAAATTAAAACTTCAAGGCCAAGGAGACCACGAAGGAAAGACCAAGTCTTTATAATGATGTTAGGGAGCCAGGAAGCATAGTGCAAATGAGACTAGAATTTTCCAAGTAATTTTATGTTAAAAGGATACACATTCAAGGATTATCCCCAAGTAAAAACTTCATGAAATAAATAAAAACAAAGAGTCTAACACCATAATTCATAGAAATCTGAAGGCTGTCCTGTGCATATTTTTAAAAACTCACTAAATTAAAAAGGGAAAAATGAGTCATTTTATTGCCTAACCTAAAATTTTCAAGAAAATACTGAATATATGATAAACAAGTAAAATCTAAAACTGTCAAAATATTAAATCACTTATACAAATTCCAAGAAACAAAATCAAAACAGTTTTATTGAGATACTGATACTATATAAAACAGGTATTAAAAATGTACAATTAACTGTTCAAAACATTTTTGTTTATTTTAGCTTCACATTCAATTAACTTACAATCTATGTTAATATTTTAAATCAAATGGAAAAATTATTGTCATTAAAGTAGTACATTTGCATAAATCTAGTCTATTTTACTAGTCTGTTTTTAAATGAATGAAGAAATAAGAAGTATAAAGATAAAAATCTTAATATGCAGTTTGGTAAAGTTCAAGTCAGTCTTTGAACAACACGTTTATCTATCCAGTAAAGCTTGTGTTAATGCGATGTAAGAGTTTGGCAAATTCAACTTTAATGGAGCATAAAAGTGCTTTTGCTTGAAAGTGAGATCATTTTTAAAAATTCAAAGCATGATCACTTTTTCTTTTTTCGTAGGAACAATCTGATACAAGCAGCAAAGCTTAAATAAACTAGAAACATTTCAAATGATCCATAAAGGATTAATAAGCACTGCAGGAAGTCCTATAGGCTCAGCGTATACATTTTCCATCTTTTCCCCCCATGTTGGGCATGATATGAAATTCTAAACAGAAGTGAAGTTTCAAAGTCCCTGAATGTTAAAGGGCTGTCGCATGGAGGTGAGAGTTCACAACTTAGCACTCTCTAATTTGAAATGGATCAAAATGACGATGGGATTACAACAAGAATCATTCCTATTTGGACATTCAATTAAAAAGGTCTTCTTGCTGAGGCTAATAGCCAGTGGTCAGAAGCAAAACTAAGGCAAAAGTAGTGGTAAGCTACAGGCCACTAATATAACAAGAACGAAATGACAGCTATTATTTTGGCAGAGATAATCTATGCTGAAACACAAAACACACACGCACACAATTTCCTTCAATACAATTTTCTTGTCTTCCCACTGACTTCTGTGATTACCACAGAAAGCAGGGTTCTAAACACATTTCTCAATTGAATCCTCAATCAATAATTGTAAAAATTCAGATGAAAGATACGGGAAAATGCATTATGGTATTAGTAACTGTTTGCAAAATAGACTGAACTTATCAATATGCACAGAACTTGGTAAGACGAAACCTCACCTACCTAAAACACATTATATTTTTCTTATCCCAAAGTTCAGTTACATTCCCTGTGTTCATCAATCGGAATTATTTTCATTCTTTGGTTGGGCAAGCTTCCTTCCTAATCCTTCTAACTACTAATTCTTCAAGAATAAATATATCTGTGGTGACCAAAGGGAAAGAGAGGGAGAAGGGGAGGTAAGTAGGGGTAGAAGGGTCAAATACAGAGCGACAAAAAGAGATTTGACTTTGGGTGGTAAAAAGACAGTGCAACATATAGATAATGTATTACTTACTGAACTGTACACCTGAAACCTATATGATTTTATTAACCAATATCACCTCAGTAAATTTCATAAGAAAATAAAAATCAAAAGTAAATAAACCTCATAAAAAATTCCTTGCTTTAAATTCAAATGCAAACAGCCCCTCCAAAAGTACAAAAGCCTATTTTCTACGAAAGATAAACGCCAAATTTTCCTTATCTATACACATAATTACAGCTTGGCACAGAGTCCTAAAGTGAAGTCAGTAAGACCAGAGCTTTTCAGTAAGAGCCCAGATTTATTACTTGAGTAAACACTCAGGGCGGGGCAAAAATATTTCCTAGTTTTTATACAAACTATAGAACACACATTTCTTTCAACCTCTGGTGTTTTACTAGTTCTTTGACAGAAGCATCAATTACTCATGCTCTTACAATGAGGTTTACTTTTTCTTAAAATGAAATTCAAATTCTAAATAAGAAGAGTGACATTTAACAATATCAATGAATTTTGGGATCAACAAAGAAAAAAGCTTTAAAAACAGATAAACAAATATTGTCTTAAGTAAACGGCGGGTGTACAATTAATTGTCAACCTTTCACATACCAGCCATCTCTGAGAATACAGAGGGCTCTTACTAAGGCTTTGACTACTTTATTGCTAGCTCACACTACCATTTGCAGATGAATAAAAGAAATGAAGCAATTAAGACTTCCATAGTGATAAATACAATCATTATTGAACACCTATCTTGTTCTTTGAATTTCCTAGCAACTTGAAAGAGCAAGATGCAGACTGTCACTCTTATGTGGAGGAGGCTTCCTGAAAAGAGGATATGGGTTTTGCAAGACAAACAAACAAACAAAAACACACAGACACAGACAACAGTATGGTGGTTTCCAAAGGGGAAAGAGGGGGGAGAAAAGGAAAAGGAAGTCAAATAGAGGGTGACAAAAGGAGATTGGACTTTGGGTGGTAAACACACGATGCAATATACAGATGCTGTATTACAGAACTGCATACTTCTCAAACCTATATAATTTTATTAACCAATGTCACCCCCAAAATTGAATAAAATTGAAAAAAAAGAGGACATGGGTTTTGAATTGGAGGCCCAAATTTAAAGCCCAGCTCTACTATGTACTATCCTTCTAATATTGGCTGAGTTTCTTACTATAAGATTCAGCTTCTTTATTTGTAAAGATGGAAAAAAATGTCTCACCTCACAGAGTTGATAAAAGAATTAAATGATACCACGTAGGTAAAAAATGCTTAGCAAAGGTTTGACGGATAGTTCAAACACTTTCTTCTCCTGCTCCCCAGAAGACCACAGCCTTATAGGGAACAAAATTATTTGCGAAATAAAAAAATATAACTATAAGAGACTGCATTAAAGAAATTGTGGGAGAATGGTTATACATTCAATGTTCTTTAGGAATTGGGAATTGGGGGCAGGGGGGGAAGGACCTTCCACAGCTGCAATGTCAAGGAAAGGCTTCTTAGAAATGAAATGAGCCTTGGATCTTAAAGGCTGAGGAGAACTGAAGCAGATTGAGATGATAAGTGGGTGAAGAAAACCGCAGCAGTTGTGAGAAAACAAGCAGATCTGAGATCTGTCTGGAGGAACAATGATTTGGACAGTATCACCGGATAGAGTGTCTGTGAAGAGGGAAGGCTGGATTATATAGCATGTCGAATGACAGAATAAAGAGTTTGGCTGTATTTCTACATAGATTTAATCAAGCCACTACAGCACCCATGAGTTGGTATAAATTTTGTCCCTTATATTCTAGAGTGAACTATAAGAGGATAGGGAACAGTTTTCAGATCTAAGGTCTAAAAGCTACCCAAATCCATTTGGCTTATATCCAATATAATCTAACCCAACAAAGGGCAATCATGATTAAAAAACAGTTTCAAAAAAAAAAAAAAACAACGAAAACGGAAGTTGAAAATTTTGAAGAAATCAGATTGAGTCAACAATTACAGAGTTTAAAGAGATAAAAGGGGGATGTGATATTTACAAATACTACAAAGAAGAGAAGCATAAAGGGAAGTGGCTGTATCCATCTAATGTTCAATGCGGGTGTGCAGCAGGCAGAAAAGTCTAGAACGGGGAAGAACATTTAGATTAGACATGAGCGGAAACTTCTGAATGTGGAGCTTGTAAGGAACAGAAGACACAGCCCAGCAAGAGACTGCAGCAGCATCATTAATGCAAAATATTCAAAAGATTTTCAAAAGCACAGTGGCAGAAAGATAGATTTCTCGAGATGTAGTGTTTTCACCTGGGTGACCAGCAGAAGACATGTTCTACAATTTATGACTTTTGGATTAAAGCTAGGAGGGGGGTGTCCTTCCAGACATGGAGAGCCCTTAATGATAGCACAGCTACAAAACTGCACAGTGATCAAGAGTTACTGAACTAAGAAAAACCCCGGCAAGTGCTCCCTCAATTATTTCGGCCCCTGGGCATTTCGATGGGAAACTATTCATTGATATTATTCTTTTTCCAACATTCATTTTATAGAATATCAAGACAGAGTCAAATGTTGACTTACTATGGTAAATAGAGGGGAAAAAAGTCTGCTTCGAGCTTTGATTTCCTTTCCTTTATTACCACCTTGGTTTTGTGTTTTAGAATGTCGATTATGTTTGAAAGGGGTGGAGGATGGGGGGCAGGCTCATCCCTTCAATGAAGACAAAAGATAGCAGCTATTTTCATTCTGTTGTGTGAGTGTTACCCCCCCCCTTAATTCTCTCACCATCACATTAAACTGTGAATTGCAACAGTGTCCTTAAAAAAGTATATTTTACTTGTTATCAAAAGAATTAGTGGCCAATTATAGGGAAAGAATAAAAACAGAGCAAAAATGTTTTTAGACCAGCTAAAAATTTGAGTTTAAAATGACTAGAAAGGCAAACTGTTAGGTATTCATAAGGGAAATGTGAATGTTTTCCCAAAGGCATTATTAACAATTAATAATCATTACACTGGTGCCTTGTTTACCTGACCTTGTGTAAATTCAGCAGCTTGGTAATTAGACCCATATTTTGCACATTTGTATATTTCCATGCATAGATTTGACTCATTCATTCATCCATTAAAATTTGCTTGACAGACGTAGATGAATAATCAAGCTACAATTTGTATTTACTGGATTATAGAAAATTGCCCAAACTGTTAAGTTCAAGGAAAGCGCATTCTTGTCTCTCTCTTGTGACTGATGTAAAAGTAATTACACATCAGAGGATTGCCCCAAAGCTCTCTGAAGAAGTGGCACTGCTTTTGCAATGTGAGGTCTTTAACTGTATTTTTTTTCCTCTGAATAGATTGTTTAAAGATTAACTCTAACGGAGTGAAGAAAATACCCCTGTGCAAGTAAGTTTTACCATTTAATTCATTATACTGTAATTTCATATAAAAAAGCAATGTCCTAATCAATCTTATGCATCCCAAATAAACAATAATGCAGCTTTATTCCACAAAGATGGTATAGGCAATGGAAGTTTTGAAGAGGAGAAATAAGGTAACTTTTCTGGAATAGATTTATGACAAAACATTTCTCTCCCACTTCCGCTAGATAGCAAACATCAACAACAAAACCTGAGCAAACCTCTCCCTACTAGCAATCAACGAGAAACAAAGGCACTGTAAGATTTCATTATTAATGTATTTTCATGCAAAAAAGCAAAGCACATTTGAGTGCTAACTGCTTCCTGAATCGAGATGTTCTGTTCTGGCCAAACATGCTGTCATGTGGAACCGTATTTTACACTATGGTATTTATTTTGCTTTTGCAGTCACTAACCGAACCATTGCTAATACACGTTTTCTGGTCCAAGGTACAGTACTTCTTTTACACAGCTGAAGATACAACAATTTTGCTGTCTTAAATCTATCTCTTCAAACTGCTTATTTTGATTGTCTACTTTAAAAGAAAAGGAGTGATTCCTGACTTAAAAAAAATCAATATGTGTGTATAAGCAGCATCATCAGATTTTTTAAAACCATAGGTAATAAATCAAATTTTATAAAGATATACATAAAGATGCAATGATATATTTTATGTCATCTTTAGTATGAACATTTAGCTCCACAGTTGAAAAAGAAATAAGGATTGTTTAGAACCTGTTTTCCCAAATATTATGTTAACATTTATGCAGCTCAAAATTTGGCTTGAAGCAGATTCTCTGGATAGGCAACAAGAATTAGACATCTTAAGTACTGTACTTATAAATTCGACAAACGAAAAGGGTCCCCAAACTTCCAAAACATGCTTCTGATTCTCTTTTTTAACATTACCAAAACCTAGTTCCTGATAGTCCACTTTTAATTCCTATAAAACAAACATTAACCATCCTGATGGATGTCAGACATTAACTTGTGATGATGGCCAGTAGTCACCTAAAAGACTACCAAAGAACCAGGTAAACCATTGGTTTAGAAAATGAGTTGTTCTAACAATCCACATGTTTATAAACACAGAAATGGGAATTCAAAAGCTTGTAGCATGTATGACTTCACATAAAACAGTGTCTGTTGAGTCCATGGCATTGTAATAGGTATTTCACAGGTCTCATGTCAAGAAGACATGGTCCTGGCAGTTTAATATGATAAAACAACTTTGTTTTTAAAGCCAAACAGAAAAGCTATTGGCGTGACTCTTGGCCTCAACAGAAACAACATGGGAGGGGAAGAGGCATGTGGGGTTTGTAAGATTTTGAAGGGGGAGTGGGGCCTGTTATCCCAGGATTTTGACTTTGCTCAGACAAAAGCTACCACCCAGTGTGCCTTGGGTGCTTCTCTTTTCTTAATGGTTTATTATCTGTTCGTTCTTTTGCAAGGTTCCAAGTACTGCATATTGCATTTCACTCTACCTGTTAAAAAAAAAGGGAGGAAAGTAGCAAAAGTACAGCTGTTCTATCAACTGCTAGTGATGGTCTGATAAAAATGGTCATCTCAACTGGTGTCCATTCCCTTGTTCTAGCTTATTCCTGCAGAGCTGCTTGTACTACCAACTTCAGAACAGAAATGAGATACTGTACTACTATTGTCCAAAAAATATTTAGTTCTGTATCACAAACTCACATTATCTTTCAAAAACAGAAAATAGCCATTTTGAAGATAGAGCCTTCCTGAAATCGAGGCCATACCATTCTATGATGAGCTCTTCACCGCTGATCTTCTTCTGTCAGTTCATTCATTCCACCATAATCACCAGGGAGGAGGTTCTAACTGTGTTAGTTGGAAAAGGTTGGTATGATGAGCTTTTCTGAGCTCCCCTCCAGAAGTCTGGATTTCACATTCTATTATCAGCCACTTTCCCACGTATATTGATTTCCCTTGACATGACACCAGCACCACTGAGCATGATGACCAAGAAACAGAACAACTCTCCAACAGGAGGCAAAAGCCAACTAGGCCCACTACTCCTCTGCAAGGGTGTGTTCGTGTACATTATGGCTTGGGAAAGAGCATACAAAACCAGACAAATACACAAACGTGTATACACGGTGCTCACTGAGTGCTTCTCAAAACTGTATGTCTGGGTATTTAGTTATGGTGTTAAAAGAAAAAAGACATGACTAACCAGTGTTAGGAGAACCTATGCCAACAGGAGTTTGAAAACCAGTTCTGCTCCTTAAAAGCCTGTTTCCTGGTCACCGTAAGGGGACAGAGTGCTATCAGATAATAGGAAAGATCAACACCACACTTTAGGTTCAAGAAACAGAGACACTTTT
Organism: Macroglossus sobrinus; assembly: GCA_004027375.1. NCBI lineage: Eukaryota > Metazoa > Chordata > Mammalia > Chiroptera > Pteropodidae > Macroglossus > Macroglossus sobrinus. Next base: position 42,708 of record PVKZ01001256.1, read on the forward strand.
TAAGTTGAAAATATGTACTCTGTGTGTGTGTCTGTACATGTGTGTATGTGATGCAAGAGTAAGTTTAACTTCTTGAGATGCTTAAGGTGAGTGAAATTTAAATAGTGAGAGAGATGAAAGGTGACATTTCAGAAAATACTGTACACTGGTGTGGAATCATCAATAATAAAAAAATAAGGATCAGCCTTTCCATTAAACATAAATGTTGCACTCACAGCCTTTCTGAAGTTCCAAAAGTCATCCCCTTGCTCAAATAAACAAATCTAATGTCAGCCATGTCTCCAGCACTATGCTCTGCTTAGGGGACATGAAACTAAACACAGCACTACACAGTGCAGCTCGTGTTTGGAAAGAGTTCACAGTCTGGGGGAGAGAGCCACTTAGCTTGCTGACAGGCGCTGTTCCAAGTATGTACAAAAGATTGAGGAGTAGACAGGACAGAGGAAGACCTTCTGCCTGGAGAGAGTTCAGTGAAGAAAGGTTTCCAGAGACTGTGCCACTGAAGGCATAAGGAGAATTTCACAAAGTGGGGCAACGTGAGTGGTGGGTGTGCTTCTAGGCAGAGGAGATGGCAGGAATGAAGGCAGGGAGGTAGAAAGGTACATGGGATCTTTGAGCAATGCCAAACTCTGGTATGGAAAGCATGTGACCTGTGGTGGACAGTGAGGATGGAAAAGGCAGAAAGGTTGGTGAAAAGAACAATGCCAAGGATGTGGAGAAAAGGGGACCCTCGTGCACTATTGGGGGGACTGTAAATTTGGGCAGATACCATGGAAAACAGTATGGAAGTTCCTCAAAAAATTAAAAATAGAACTACCACATGACCCAGAAATTCTACTTCTGTGCATTTATCCAAAGAAATCCAAAACACCAATTCAAAAAGATATATGGACCCATATGTTCATTGCTATATATTATTTACAACAGCCAAAATATGGAAGCAACTTAAGTGTTCATCAATAGACAAATAGATAAAGATATGGTATATCTTTATCTATTTACACACACACAATGGAATATTACTCAGCTACAAAAAAATAATGAAATGTTGCCATTTGCAACAACATGGATGGACCTAGAGGTTATTATGCTAAGTGAAATTAAGTCAGACAGAGAAAGATGAATACCATATGATTTCACTTATGTGTGGAATCTAAGAAACAAAATAAATGAACGAACAGAGCAAACAAATAATAGACACAGAGAACAAACTGATGGTTGCTAGGTGGGAGTTTGTTTCAGGTGATGGGCGGAAAAAAACGAAAAGATTAAGAACTACAAATTGGCAGTTACAAAAGAGTCATGAGGATGCAAAGTACAGCATAAGAAATATAGTCAATGATATTGTAATAACTATGTATGGTGTCAGATGAGTACTGGACTTATCGGGGTGATCCCTCTGTAAAGTATATTAATGTCTAATCACTATGTTGTACACCTGAAGCTAATATAATATTGTACATCAACTGTAATTGAAAAATATATTTTTAAAAATTTTAAAGAAGGAATAATGCAAAGCTAAGGAATTTGAATTTCAGTCTGTAAGAAATAAGAATCCACTGAGGGTTTTTAAGCTGGAAAGTGGCATTATTAACCTTATTTTCAAAAGGTAATCCTGGAAATGAACTGATAAGGAAATAGATCAAGATGGGAAGACCAATTAGAAAGCTAAGGACAAGATAACCAAGAACTGAATTAAAACAGTGGAAATTAAATAAGAAGGCAATGTGAGAGCAGGAGGGATATCTAACACTATGATATCCAATTTAGGCAGCTTGCAGGCTTCTATTATCCTGAGTTGGGACATACCGGAGGGTAGTACTCTGTGTACTTCACAAGATTACTGTGAGGAACAAATTAGAAAAGGATGTGAAAACGCTTTGAAAGCTGCAAGGCACTGTGTAATGTAAAATGTGTATTGACATAATGGAATCCTCCCCTTTTAAAATCACTTGTCTCTTTCTTTAAGCCACATCAAATATTTTTTGGTAGGTGAGACCAGGATAAAAACAGTGTTTCGGGACGAGGGTCCTGACAGCCCTACAGACAGTAACCAGTTCACAAGATTTTCAAAGTTCCCAGAGAAACCCTGAAGCCAAAAATATTTTGAAAGATGGACAGCCTTCTAATTTCATTCAAGTTGCTGCATATTGGGGAAGGTGCAGAATCCCACTCCTGTTATCTAGTTCCTACAAGGAGCCCTGGGAAATACAGCCTAGGGACTGTCCTGTTTATTTTACTGCAATTTTATTTTTAAATAACAGTGCATATTTTTAAGGTGTACAACATAATAATTTGATGTGATTACTCCAGTCAAGTTAACATGTTCTCAGTTACCCTTTTTTGTGTGTGATGAGAGCACCTGAAATCTACTCTCTCAGCACATTTCCATCTTCAGTACAGTATTATTAACTGTAGTCATCGTGCCATCAGTGATCCCCAACCTTTTGGGTACCAGGGACCTATGAGAATCTCATGCCTGATGATCTGAGGTGGAGCTGAGGCAGTGATGCTAGTGCTGGGGAGCAGCTGCAAATACAGATGAGGTTTTGCTGGCTCACCAGCTGCTCACCTCCTGCTGCTGTGCAGCCCAGTTCCTAACAGGCCACGAACAAGTACCAGTCCGCGGCCCCGGGGGTTGGGGACTCCTGCCGTACATGACATCTCTAGACTTATTCTTTCTACTTAACTGCACTTTGACTTTCAGGCCTTGCTCATGTAATGTAGGCCTGGGCAGGAAACACCTCCTACAGATTGGAAGCTGAAGCTGCTCACAAAGAGACTATGGTGAGTTAAAGGACTTCGGATCTCAGAACCACTTTTAAAGTGCTATAAAGAACATAATTCCTCAGGACAAGCAGTATCAGATGATGTCGTGAAATTTTTATATGAGAGGTCTCCTAGAAGAGACACAGAGAAGATGACATTTCTATTCACAAATACTCCTCAGCCTAGGTTTATATAATCATATCCACAATCAAGAAGAGACAAGGCTGAGCAACATTAATTATCTGGCATGTATTAAGTGTCAGCGATACACCTAAAGATTTAACAAGGATAGTAAAGCCCATGAAAAATGTGGAAATATTAATACCTTTCCATATCTTCCTACAAAACTATATGAATGTACAGAAATCACAGATAACATATAAAATAACCATATATTTAATATATAGAAATCACACTATAAAATATTCAGTCATTTTTATGTATTACATGAGAATTCATCAACAGGCGATTTTTAAATTTAATAATCCCATGGGGAACTTTTAAAAACACTGATACTCTGGCTTCACCCTCGGAAATCCTAATTTAACATTCAAAGATGGGTTGACCCATCAAAACTTTAAAAAAAACCCATCCAGGTGATTCTAATGAGCAGCCAAGGCTGAGATCCACTGTCTTGGCCTGATACAAAGACAAACATATGATAAAAAAGAAATGCTGTGGTGAAGAAAAATTCTAAACACAGTATTCTCAGTATGTTCCATCTATCTTGAAATGTTTCTTTGGTTTACAATGTAAAATTTTAGAATCATAAAATGGCTGGGGCAACATTAAGATTTCTAGGATGTAAATACTTCTCAAATAGCACTGGAGTCTATACTGGTCATTTACTAGTAAGGACCATATTACAATTCACTGTTTTATTTTTATTTTCTCTTTTAACCACCTACATTGTTATGATTAAAAACAACACATAACTATTGTGAAATAGTCAAAAAGAGGAAAGCAATATGAAAAAAATTAAAAATCTAAACTTTTCAGCACTCAGATATGATTTTTAACACATAGTAAATATCCTTCTAGGTATCTAAGTGCACACGCACAAACACACACACACACACACACACACACACACACACACACTACATAAGTGACACTATACTATATAAGCTGGATTTTTCCCCCCTAAATTTGTCACTATCTTGTGGCCAAATATTAGGTCCAAAAAATACAGATTTATAAAATAAATTTTGAGGACTACATATTAACTATGAATTTACGTGTTAGTTTTAATATTTTATGGCTAACAAATACTCTTGGGAACCAATTGATTCACTTCTAACACTCTGAACTATAGCAATATGAGAATAAAAATTGTATTTCTATATACTAGTAAATATAATTGGAAACCAAATTTTAAGAAAAAATAACTCCTTAAATGAATTAGTTAGATATAAATCTAATAAAACAAGTGCAAGACTTGTATGCAGAAAACAATAAAATGCTAATCAAAGGGGGAAAATATCTAAATAAATGAAGAGATAGATTATGTTCATGGATTGGAAGACTCAATATAAGATGTCAATTTTCCTCTAAGTGATTATATAGATTTAACACGATTTCAATAGAAATCCCAGCAGGACTTTTTTTTGTTGTTGTTGTTGATAAAGATCAGCTGACTCAAATTTATATGGAAAGGCAAAAAAAAAAAACTGCAATACCTAAAACATTTAAAAGAAAAAGAAAATGGAAGAACACAATACATAAGATTTATATATAAAACCACAGTAATTAAGACTGTGGTGTTGGCAAAGGGATAAACACAGAGATCAGTGGAAGAGAACAGAAGGTTCAGAAACAGACTCGCTTAAGTATGCTCAAATGGTTTTTGACAAGGGTGCAAAAGCAATTCAGTGGAGGAACAATGGTCTTTTCAGTAAGTGGTGTTGGAACGACTGAACTTAGGTAGACCCCCTTCCCCAAAAAGGAACCTTGTCCTAAGCCTCACACCTTATACAAAAATTAACTCAAAATCAATTACAGGTCTAGATGTAAAATTTGAGTTTTTAGATATGAGACCAAAAGCACAGTTTATAAAAGTAAAACCTAATATACTAGACCTCATCAAAATTAAAGTTTTATCTAATGAAAGACAAGCTACAGACTGAGAGACAATATCTGCAAATCATATATGCAACAAAGGACCTACATCTAGAATATATAAAGAACTCAAAACCCAACAATAAGAAAACAAACAATGCAAAGGAAAAATAAGAGAAAACTTGGACATTCACCAAAAGGGATATAAGGATGGCAAATAAATACATGAAAAGATTTCAACATCACTATAAACATATAAAAAGATGTTCAAAATTACTAGCCATCAAGGGAAATGTAAATTAAAATCATGATGAGATACCACCCACACCTATTACAATATAGCTAAAATAATAATTAAAAAAACACCAGCAGTACCAACTGCTGAAGAAGATACCCAGAAATCAGAACTCTCATATGCTGCTGGTAAAAATGAAAAATTGTGCCACCACTCTGAAAAACAGTATGGCAGTGTCTTAAAAGCATAAATGTATACTTATGAGTCAGCAATTCTACTGCTGGGTATTCATCCTAAAAGAATGAAAACTTATGCGCACATAGAAACCTATCACGAATGTTTATAGCATCTGAATTCATAATTATTCCAAATTGGAAATAATCTAAACACCTTTCAATGGGTTAATGGATCAAATGGATACATGCATACATTGGAATACTCCTCAACAAGAAAAGGAATGAACTAAGTGAAAGAAGACAGTCTCAAAGGCTACATACTATGATTCCATTTCTATGACATTCTTGAAAAGACAGAACTAGAGTGATGAGAACAGATCTGTAGTTGCCATAGTTAGGGGTGAGGAAGGTGTGAATATAAAGGGATAGCAAGAGGGAGTTTTGGGGGGACAATGGAATTATTTTGTACCCCAGTTGTGGTGGTGATTACATGAATCTATACATGTGCTAGAATTAGAAAATAAACTCGGCTATAGATGTGGGTAGGTCGAAATGGAAGCACCTTTGAAAACAGGAAAGTTAAGTTATACTTTTAAGTGCCTCAACATCCAGGTCATTTCTAGAAAGCTGGAGTAGTGAATATAATTACTTGAGAGTTAGAACTGCTCCTCATGCTGTTGGGGTTCTTTCTGTATTCCTAAGCCATTGGGAAAAAAAAAGTAATGAGGTAAAGATGCAACTTAGTTTTCTTTCTCAAATCTTCAAAGCTAAAATTTCTCTTGCCACAAACATTTGTTGCTGGTGGTTTGGAGCCTGGAGGCCAGCTATACTAGGCTCCTGAGAGAGCTGGGCTGGCCAATCATCTAGGTTCCCATCGGAAGAGATTCCCAAAAGGCCAAAGAACCCTGAGCACCTGAGCAGCCCGAATGAGGCCAAGGACCTTTGAGGAAACAAGCCGGATGATGTACTTCACAAAATCACCCTCCCTAAGAGTTAAAATATGCTGGAGTATAGTTAAAAACAAACAAAAAATCATTCGAGGAAGTGCCAAGAGTCAGAGGAGTTTCAAATCAGGACAAAAAGTTATACATTGCTTTTCAAAACCAAGCTGAGACCAATACAAGTATTGATAGGAGGACACGGTAAAGCCATTCCTTATTCATGCCAAGCATAAAACAAACAGCCATCATTTGGAAAATACTGCAGCTCTAATTTTTGTAAGTAATGTTATTTGTTGGAATCCAGGCTTTTGAGAAATTATCTACAGTACCTCAGAAAGGCAGCTGAATTAACTCCCTCTGGAACAAAAATATGATTATTCCATTTCACACATGACCATAAGCTAGACAGGGTAAACTGCAAATTCATATCCGTAACTATCTGCAAAGGGCCAAATGCCACATGTGAACCATAACATACACTTTTTAGGCAAAAAAAATATGAGATGGATGGTCTGAGGTGCTCTCCTCATCTCTCATTTACATGTGCAGCAGAGAGCGGATAGTTCCATTTTGCTCCTTGCAGCCAAGGTCAACGGTGTGAAAATCTCACTTCTGAAAGGTTAAATGAAATCTGTTCTGGTTCACTTTCTCACTCTCCTACACGACAGAAGCTCTAGATGATGGAGTGAGACCTGCAGCTGAGTTTTTCCTAAATACACAAGGTTACAGAAATCAAAGTGAAGAAAGGAATTCTGCCTGGGCACAAGCAGTTTTCTGTTTTTACCCATTTGTTTTCGGATATTTGACAATTCCTATGGCATTTCCTCCACATTTCAAAGAACCTCCAAGTTTCCGTTCAGAGGAGGCGAACTCTATTAGAATCCCCGGCCTTCCCTTCAACAGCTGGACTAGCTGGGTGGCTATCATCAGCTTTTGGGACTCATGTCCCAGCAGCCTCGTGGCCTGTCCAAGCTTGTCATGCTAACCTGAGACCTTGCAGCATGCTACACAAAGAGCAAGCATAGTGCAGATGGCAAGCAACTTGTTATTCATAAATGGCTGTTTTACCATATGATACACAGAATCTGGACTAGGGTCCTCAAGTACGGTCACAGTCTCAATGTCGCTTCCTGTGACCTGGGAGAGTTGCCTGATAGCACCAACCAACCTCTCAGAATATCATGAACTCATTCAATAACTTTTTCCTGAACATCTATAGGTTAGGCACAATACTGGCTGCTGGCCTTAAATAAGTTATAGCCTGGCATCCTTTCCTGGATTTTGCCCACCACCCCAAGCTGCCCTTGTTAGTGTCCTTTCCTAAAGCTGACTTTGAGAACCTATGCAGCAACACTGAAAATCAAACTCCCATACTGGCGGATTGCCACAGAGCGGCATGGCATGCTGTGACATGCTTCTAGAAGACGGGATAGGACAGGGAGAGCAGCCAGATGACGAATGCTTTCAGATGGACACTTCAGAAAGACAGGGGCAGCAAGGCCCCGGGCCCAGGTCGGAATCTCTGGGGGTTCCGAGCACACAAAAGAACAGAGCTGAGAGATGTTCATCTCCCATTATGACATACTGGAATAATGAGTGTTAGGACTGAGTGTTCTCTGTGTGCTTCTAAGCACCTGAAATGCATCATCCCATATAATTCTCCTTCCCACCTTATGTGGCAGGTGCCATTACTAATGTCATTTTATAAGCTACGAGACTATGGCATGGAGAAGTTTGGTAACTAGTCCGAGTTACAGAGCTGATAAGCAACTAGACAGGAGCTCTGAATCATCAGGCTAGCAGTGGCAGGTCTGAAAATTGACATAACTGAATGTCGAGCTTTCAGAAAGTAAGGAAAGAACAGCCAAGGGCCGTGGCTATAACTGCCTCCATCTCTGACCAAGAGATCAAGAGGGTGACTATGCATGTGCGGGGAATGACATGGCCCAAGCTCAGATCTTGCACGTGGCTCTGGGGTGTCTTCCACAGTAGACACTGTACTCTGTGGTCAGGGCACCACAGAATTTGGTGTGGGTCCCCTGTTAGCTCCTCACAATCCTGCTCTCATTCTCAGCCATCCAAAACACGGTCCATGCCCTAAGGTTTAAGGTTAAATGAGATCAAAGATAAAAAGGTGTTGTGATAAATACAAAGAGCACAAGTGAATGTTGCTTATTCCAAAAAGGATAAGATTCAGGTAGCATGTAAGGCTGTATCTGATCCAATTTGCTTATTAGAACTCCTTTACAACAGCTAACATTTAAACCATGAGAACCTGCTTGTGTAGAATATGTGGCTGTCATGTTTTAGGGCACTGGACTTGACCTGTTATCCACTTATATTTGTTCAATAATAAATTTACTTACAATGAGACTCTCCTCCAGCCATCACCAGATCCCTTGTTTCTTAGTTTTCCTGTGAGAACACACCATGACATAGCACCAAATCTTACACTTGACACAAATCAGCTTACTTGATATTCATACCTAATAAAAATCAGCCATTCAGTAATAAAAACATACCAACCCTCCGTCCATGGGCCCTGGTTTTAGAATACTACGTTTAAAAAATGCAATTGGTGCCCGTGCTGTTCATTTATGCTTAGCTTAAATACTGTGAAGAAAAAAGAAATGGTGTGAAGCAATAAAAAATACTAATTCTCAAGATGTTCTTTTGTTTTGTTTTAATAAGATTTAGGATGAGTTCTACAGATTCCTAAAGAAATTATCTTTCTTCAAGTACCACTGGGCAGCATGGATCGCGCTGCCTGTGTTGCTGAATGGGTGGGATGGATATCTATTGCTTCTTTGCATGCCTTTTGTACCACTTATAATTATGCTGTTAAGAGTCTTTACAAAAAAGAAACCCAATTTATTCTTTTTAAATGTTCTAAATATAAATGCAGAGGCAAGGAAATAAACAATAATTCTGATAGTGCTTCGAGTTTAAACTATTTTGATCGAATGTACCTGTGAGACTACTGCATATTGCAAACTATCAACTAAAAACTATCAGCCCGCATCACCACAGGTAAGAAATGAGAAATTTTGAGGGTTACTGAACACCAAATAGTTGCAATAGACAGGAGACAGTTACTGATCATCACTGCCTGGCTGTAAAACCCATGCAACGGGTTTTGTGCTCAAACACCGAGATCTACCCACACAGCACAGCTCAGGCATGCTGCTATACTAAGAAGGTGAAAGAGTGAGGGTGGGTCGGGGACAAAATAGGGTAGGAGGCTATTTTACTTCTAATTTACCAGATTTAATTACTGAGTTCTGTGCATCCTAAAGAAGTGATCCTTTATCAGTCACCGGTGGGCACCATGGATTTGCTGCCCATGATGATGAATGGGTGTCTATTTTGGTGGAGCAAATATTTTCAGCAATCCTTCACTGAAGTGCCCTCCTTGCACTTTTAGTAAAAGGTAGCTCCAATTCAGTCTCTGGCTTAATGACATTATGCTTGGTGGTTATTACATTTACCTTCGAGGAAGGCAAATCCATTCCAAAATTAACAAGCATTTTTCTTTTTTTGCAAAGAAGGAAAAAGAAGTTTAACATGGATTCTTCATATACTACAAGTCACCCCACTCCATTTCCCGGATGTGT